>JAPFBL010000270.1:272500-295000 GCA_026182355.1 Hermatobates lingyangjiaoensis
TAAATAAATAAATAAAATAAATAAATAAATATAAATAAATAAATAAATAAATAAAATAAATAAAATTAAAGTTACCCTAAGAGCTTCAGAGGAGGCATACATATGCTTACTTGATGCTCGCTCTTCCCCCGGACTCAACCTCAACCGATAATTTATTTATGATTTATTTATTTATTTATTATTTTTTATTTATTTATTTATTATTTTTTATTTATTTATTTATTATTTTTTATTTATTTATTTATTATTTTTTATTTTACTTTTTATTTATTATTTTTATTAATTTTAATTTAATTTTTTTTATAGTTATAATTTTTACTCGTTCCTTTTACGTCTTAATTTGGCTCTTCATTTCCTTCCCTCCCTTCCCCCGCTTGGTGGTAAGTGGTGGGGTACTGGCTGCGGTTTCCGAGTTCAGTACCGCCCTGTCTTCCTGCGGGACTCTTCGCTCTTCGCACCTCCTGATGACGACGATTGTCGAAATATCGATGTGAGTTATGTCTGTGTCTTTCTGTGTGTTTCCTTCGTTTTTTATTTTATTATATATATATATATATATATAACTGTCAAACTAAATTCACAAAAAGGACACACAGAAATTAAACAGAAACGCACTATTATATTTCGATGATCTCGTCATCAGGAAGATAAATGTGAGTTGCTTCAAAGATAGGTAACGACTGGCTGGTGGCCTTGAAGAAACACTCCAAGAGTGTAGACAACTTATGGAGTGAGAGGAGACAAGGATAGATAACGATAGAAGTAAAATAAATAATAAATGAATAAGAAAATTTAAATAAAAATTATTAAAACATTGTAAAAAAAATCAAAAATAAAAATACAAATAAGAAAGCAAACCAAAGATTAATTAGGAGACGAAAGTAAATAAAAGGAACAATTAACGACTGAGGTTAAGCCTAGGAGGAGATATACTTCGCAGAAGTCTAATAAGTGTTTCTTCTAAAGCACTCAGAGTTACTTTAGAATTAGTTTCATTAATCTATCTCAGAACCTGTTCACGGAAATAGTACGGTTTAACCAACGTTTCTGTCACCATTGACCACTTCAGGATGTTCTAATATACTTACTAATAACAGGAAAGTTTATAAATGTAATAGAAAAGATAAATAATTTTAAGAAAAAAAAAACCACAAACAAAATCCATAACACACTGTTAAGAGAAGATTGCAGTTAGACTATGTTAACCTTGCAATCGGTATATAGATATATTTTTATATTTAGGGAGCTGACTTTCTTTGATTCATATTTCATTAATTTTTTTCTGGATCCTTGATCTTGTCACTTTTCTGCATAAATTTTCTAGCTTTCTTATCTGTTGTTTCAAATTGTCAAGTATACCAAATAGCAATTCCCCAAATGTTTTATTCGGAATTCTTGAATTTATTCACAACTAACTTTTCTAAAACTAATCAACGATCTGTCTCCATTGACCACCATCAAGGTGTTCAATCTGCTTACCAATAACATGAAGGTTTATTATTATAATAATACATAATTTTAAGAAAAAAACAATAACAATCATGCAAACACAGATTTGCAATCATCCTCAAATATTTGGCCCTAAAGAAAGTGGATTGAATTCCAGTTTATTCCTCATTCTTGTTCGGCAATTCTCTTATGTTAATATTAAACATATAATCTACCGTCTCACCTCGTACATTACTGCCGTAGCTGTCGGACCGGTTTCGGGTGTCACCCATCTTCAACACGAACTGATCTAATGAATCCTACCTATCTGTTTATATAACCTACCTACTATCCCAATGCTGCCTACATTTTATTAGTTACTTAATTTACCACCACATTATTTTTTATTTATTTTATTATTATATTAGTTATTACTATTTAGTCTAATTCTTTTCCTATTATTTTCGTCATTGTCATGTCTGTCAAGTCGTCTTTTAATTTTCTTTAATAAAAGAAAATAAATAATATGGGTTGACACCCGAAACCGGTTCGACAGCTACGGCAGTAATGTACGAGGTGAGACGGTAGATTATATGTTTAATATTAATAATACTAACCTCTGTGGTAATGATGAAATGCATGAATTCTCTTATGGTAAATATAGATTCAAAATTGCAGTGAATCCTGGTATTTGGTCATTTATACTGAGCTTATTTTCTAATACGTTTAACGGGATACATAGTGAATTTAATCATAGGCTCATTGAATAATTTCAAGGAGAAATTAAAAGTTTTTGGAACTCAAAAATGTAGCTCCTGACATGTGTATGTGTGAGAAACATGTATCCACAGAGTTTATATAATGAAACAAGACTAATTACTGCGGAGCCTTATGATAAAACTGTCGTTTGTATAATTATCGCATCACGATTTCAAGGGAAACAGTTTTAATTCCATGATTGAAAACTGTTTTTTTCTGAAGAGGACAATATTCATATTTCAAGGAATATTCAATTTCTAATTCAGTTAGCATTTGCCATGACTATTCCTAACTCTCAAAGAGAGAATCTACAGAAAGTTTTAGTTAATTTATGTAAAACAGTATTTCAACATGTTGCTTCTCAATAGGGTCAAACAGAAAGAAACATTAAAGATTTGTTGAGAAAATTTTAATTATACCAAAAATGTAAGTAAAAAGAACTGCCTTAAAAATATGTTCTAATGGTACAAAAAATGTAAGTAAAGAGAACTGTCTTAAAAATATGTTATAATGGTACAAAAAATGTATCTAAGATCGATTCAACGTGATTTTATTCACAAGAATTAAATTACACGTCCTTTTAAGTAAAAGGATAATTAACACAAAAATAAAACAGGTAACTGACATCAACAATGTCATGTTACCATGGCAACGAAAAGAAAAGTTGAAGTGTAGCCAACCTTTACATGTAAGTAAAGAGAACTGTCTTTAAAATAGTTCATTATCCTATTTATTAGAAATGAATTAATTGAGAGTTTATCTGCATTTATGTGAACATGATTGCATTAAAAATGAAGGTGTTGGATGACCCAACGGTTCATGGGAAGTCTTGTAATCGTTAAAAGTAAAAGACTATCGAAAACAAAGATTGGTAGAGATTGAATTAACTTCTTAATATTAGGTGCTCAAATTTGTCAACGTATCGAAATATAACTCGTATTTCTGACAAAGACTCTAGTTAAAGTGACGGTAACAAGAAAACTATTATATTGACTAAATAGAAGCTTTGATTCCTTATAAGAAAAGGTTACCAAGGATAATACAATTCCTAGGAGATAACAAACAGGACAAATTTCATTATGTAACCTCTGTCAGGAGGGGTGTTGACAAGGTAACTATTAAATCAATCAATAGAGCAGACATGGAATAGGGGAGAATGTTGACAGACAACGAGAAAACTTTACTGACAGCTTTTCCCCTTCTTCTTTCATAAAGTCCGATTCCCTTATGAGATTTTTGCTTGAATTCACAGTAAACTACGATAAGTAACTTTTTATTATTCCAAATCTATTTGCTTTCCTATTCTTTTACTTAGGATACATCCCGCACAAGTATAACCTTATTACCTAGTTGACATCACTCTTCCCATATAATTTTCAACACATAATGCAAAGTAATACCTGAGAGCTTTTAAAAATACCTCTCTTCAACATCTCTATATATAAAGTTCGTGAGTTTTTTGTTTGTTTGTTCACCCATTTACCGTGAACATAGAAACATAAAATTAAATGTATACTATTTAATACCTGAATAATGTTAAATAAAAGAAAATTATCACTACATTCCCAAAATTGGAGCCAGGGTAGCAAGTGTCTTGCGTGCTTGCCTGCTTAGAGTGTAATGGTTCTGCCTATCAGATGATGCAGCATTTTCACGAGATTGTTGAAAGAAAAATTAATTATAATGGTAAAAATTGTTATAGGAATATTAAAATATATCATTAAAATCACTATCTATGATTTTGAGAGTATTTTACCAGAAGATACGATATAACTTCATGACGATAGGCACATAAATATAAAACTAAAACACAACTGTTTCTAATTCAGGTTGATATTATAATTAATTATAGTAAAGTTGAGTGCACGTTACGTTAGTGTTTTATTTTATAAAAGATTACAAATAAATTAAAAAAGAAATAAATTTAATTAAATCGTTACCCTAATACTTACAATATTAAAACAACTTGATCCTAAATGAGCATTACTGTTTGCTGTATTGTAGTGAAAATAAAACCACGATCTGTTCATTAAAAAAATTAAATTGAGCCTTTGCTTTGTTTTACCTTTCAAACAAGTGGCTTAATTACATTTCACCTACCTAAAATCCAATAATGTTACGTAATTATATTCTGTTGAAACAGTTGGAGAAATATAGGCCTGTTTTTATTTCTGTACATAGAGATGTGACTAATTAAACCCTGTTTCCATTTTTACTTACGAATATTTTTATATGATATTCCATATTAAAATAAATATTTCCTCTTCTGCGATTATTTGGACTTTTTAAAATAATAGAAAATGTTATAATACTATTATAACGTCCTATCTCCTGTATAAGGAGGAGAAAGGTATGACTCCTTTGATCATTTCTTGTTGAAGATGGGTATGAAGATCGGACCCGAAACCGGTCCGAGAGCTAGAGCAGCAGTGTACGAGGTAAGACGGTATATTATAGTTTTAATATTAATAATACTAACCTCTGTGGTAATGACGAAATGCATGAATTAAACGGAATGAGTTCTACAGTATGCAACCTTTCTATAGAGAAAGAAAAAGAAACTAAATAAAAATATCCAACTGAAATCAAAGAGAAATAATGACACGCTCACACTATACGAGAAATGTAAAATGAAAAAATACATATAAAATAAAGTAATAACATTTAAAAACAATTAAAAAGAAAAAAATACTTATATTTTTCATCATGGTTATCATTATAAATACATTTGACTGTTAGGAAATGTATTCTTTTGTTCAGCCCTTTTTGTTTTATATTAAATTATAAAAAAAATCACTGATATTGCATGTATAAGAAAAAATTTTAAGATAGAAGAAAATGTAAAAATAAAGTAATACTTTATTGTATCAAGTACCATAACATTAATTTATTCTTGATCCTACCTAGAGAATAATTTAAATTGCATCTCAAGAAGTTTGCAGATTTAAAAACCTAACTCAAGAAAACTAGGGGAATAAGACGCATAACCCTGAAGGGAGGTTAGACAATGTTTTAGTAAAGTCCTCGGGGAAGAAGGAATTGTAAGTTTTATCCTCAGCTCTTGTTGGGAGGTCAGATTGGGCAGCCCAATTATAACTTTATTGCTCCTGGTGTTCTAACTATGCAATTATTCCAGAATACTGTTCCACTCACTGTAATATTAGCCAAGTCAATTAATTTATAAAGCCACAGTTTCGGTGTTAATTATTTTCAGGTAGAATAAATTAAATTATTTGCTTTGTGCCCAGGGAATGTTGCTGACAATCAAACTCAACTTCATTCAAATTTGAAGTTAACATTTAATTTTAAAAAAAATGTACAACAAAAACCCAATCATTTGAACATATTTCATGAAAGAATACTCTTGTGTTTTAATGAAATAAATGTATACCGAAATGTTATGTGTGATATAAATTCAACCATATATTATGGAAACATGGATTTAGAGTAAAATGTAACTAAAGTTCTTCAGTGATTAGTCTATTTCGCGTATGGAATGATGTTGTAGAGTTGGGATACTTGACAAAAAAGACTGTGTTGCCTTTCAAAGGTGTTGTGGCATACAGTTCGTATCCGATTTACGCATGCTCTACTTATGACGGGAAAGGTTTCTTAGACGGTTTACCTAGTGGCCTACCACTGAACTTCGTAGTACACGGGTTTGAATAATTATTTTATTTCCCCCATAAACTAGACTGTCCAGACTGACTTTTTTTTTCAATATATATATATATATATATATATATATATGTTTTATTAAAAGTAATGCCCAATTTAACTTTTACACTTTTTCTTATCCGTTTTTCAAGTGTTCTCATACTTGACTTCCATGGTTCTGGAACTAAAAACATAAGTTCACCAAAATTTTTATTACTATACACCGACATGTTTCGGTCATCGTTGACCATTTTCAAGGTTAAAGAATATATAAAATTATTAATGATCGAAAAGTGAATAACAATTAAAATAAACTAAAATAAACATAACGAGTCCATAACACATATTCACAACTAGGGAGGTTATCAAAGGTAAAGGTATGTTGAGGTTTCACCAGGCTCTTGGTTACCTTCCATCCGTCATTTGTATCTGGGAAGGTAATCGATTAACTTCTATACCTCTCCCAGACTGGTTCGCCTTCTGACTGCCTTCATATAATTTTAGAATTCTTGAAAATCCTCCTCCTTGGCTGTTAATACTAGGTTGCTTTTCGAGGATCAAGATAGCTTCCAAAATTTGCAATCTGGTGTGGTCATGTTCTTGTTGTAATATTACAGTATTGTCTGTTAACATTTCAAATGTTAACATGCAAAACACGTCAAATTAACATGCAAATTTTGGAAGCTATCTTGATCCTCGAAAAGCAACCTAGTATTAACAGCCAAGGAGGAGGATTTTCAAGAATTCTAAAATTATATGAAGGCAGTCAGAAGGCGAACCAGTCTGGGAGAGGTATAGAAGTTAATCGATTACCTTCCCAGATACAAATGACGGATGGAAGGTAACCAAGAGCCTGGTGAAACCTCAACATACCTTTACCTTTGATAACCTCCCTAGTTGTGAATATGTGTTATGGACTCGTTATGTTTATTTTAGTTTATTTTAATTGTTATTCACTTTTCGATCATTAATAATTTTATATATTCTTTAACCTTGAAAATGGTCAACGATGACCGAAACATGTCGGTGTATAGTAATAAAAATTTTGGTGAACTTATGTTTTTAGTTCCAGAACCATGGAAGTCAAGTATGAGAACACTTGAAAAACGGATAAGAAAAAGTGTAAAAGTTAAATTGGGCATTACTTTTAATAAAACGTGTATAAATGAAGGCCTGCTCCCCAAATATATATATATATATATATATATATATATATATATATATATATATATATATATATATATATATCAATGATCATAACACAATAAGAAAATGGAAAAACAAGACTAAGATCTTTCAACCGTAACAAGCGGTCTTCGTCTGACGAAGACAAACAAATGAAAATGTGTTTTTGAAACAAATGTGCAAAAAGTGTTTAACGAAATTTGTATGAATGAAAATCTGCTCCCTAATTATACAAATATATATATATATAATATCAATGATCAAACCACAAAATAAAAATGGGAAAACCAGACTAAGACAAGACTAAGATCTTTCAATCGTAACAAGCGGTCTTTGTCAGAGTCAAAAACCCAACTGAAACCAACTGTTTCAGTTAGGTTTTTGACTCTGACGAAGACCGCTTGTTACGGTTAAAAAACATCTTGGTCTTATTTTCCCATTTTCATATTCTGGTATGATCATTGTTTGTTATTTCACGTGTTTATGTGAAATCTTTTTATATATTTATATATATAACAAGATTTCACAGAAACACGTGAAATAACAAATCAGTGATCAAACCACAATAAGAAATGGGGAAAAAACACTAAGATAAGTTGAGTTATTGACTCTAACGAAGACCGCTTGTTACGGTTGAAAGATCTTAGTCTTGTTTACCAATTTTATATTGTGGTTTGATCATTTATATATATGTATATATATATATCAATGATCAAATACAATATGAAATGGGGAAAAAATCCAACTGAAGGGTTTTTTGACTCTGGCAACAGTTGGGTTTTTGACTCTGACGAAGACCACTTGTTACGGTTGAAAGATTTTAAGTCTTGTTTAGACTTCAAACATTCTGTAACTTAAACATATTAACTACAACAAATGAGAAATTCTCGTAGTTCTAAACCGTGTTTCATTAGGAAATTTAACAGATTGACATGTAACGTAGAGTATTATCATAGTGTGGGCCACAAACCGTTGACGCCACAAACTGTCAACGATCTTCTATTGAACTGCCATACAGACTATACTAGTACAGAACTTCATGGATACGTATAATCATAACATGAGAACACATTTGCTCCCTTCTTAAACATACAATTCTGGATCTCACCTTAATACATACCATTTTTACAAAAAAATATTCACTGACATTGAATATATAAACCACAAAAATATAAGGTATCTTAAATACTCGTAATATTACTATCCATACTTTTTAATTATTATAATAGTCATGCAATATAAATTATGATGTAATTTCTATCTCATATCTGGTATCCTTTAATGATATCAATTCCTTGTGGAACTTCTTGTAGTGCACGCTGTATCAATAATTTCACTCATGGAAGGGTTAGAACCCTTGAAAGCACGCACGCACGCAATCACACACGCACATACGTACACATGCACACACACATTCCGACAATATTATTGTTTATTTCCAAGTCCCTCTTTATTTTCATATAAATTTGGGCTTATTTTTAACTGTATCATTTCTGAAAATCGCTGTGGCTACTTCATCTGATTCTGTTTGTCCAATCAACATATATCAAGTTAAATAAACTCAATCTATTTTTGTATTAATTCATCTCAGCTCATAGTTGTTCTTATTCAAGAAAAACATATTGAGATAATTTTTTTTAGTTGGTTTGACATGGATATTTCTGTATCTTAAGATCCAATTAAGACCTTTATCGTTTGGCTTTATCATTTAAACTTAATTAACGCGCGGTATTTGAAAAAAAGAAACTTGTAACTGCAAGATAATAAGGATTTGGCACAGAAACTATTAAAGGATAAATTATTTGCTGTTTGGCTTATGAATGTGAAAAAGCCGTAAGTGAAGTGCGCTTGAAAACCCCAATTGTGCTGGGTACGCATTGGCTTTTGGCTGTTTGCCATTACAGACGCCTCCCAATATCTTAGACATTTCTCTTTCCATTTTTATAAATTTCAATATGCCAAGCACCAGTAGGCATAAATCAATGTTATTTATCTTGCATAATGTGATTTATTTTTGTAATTCATTTAAATGTTAGTATTACTTACTAAATGAACACAAAATTTAAAAATTTGACTACTTAAATGTATTTAAAAGATAAGAATGCATGACTCAAAATCAAATTGCAATTAAGAGTGAAATTAATTACGATAAAACCCAATAATCTATTATTTTTTCATCTCTTATTCTTATAGTTATTTAAATATTGAAAAGCAATGTGCCATGCCATTTTCTTGTAACTAATATTTTCAATATTTTCACCATTATTGGGTATGTATATCCCAGATTATCAAGATTTCCTGCTTTAGCTCTTTATGATTCTGAAAAAATGAAGATTTAATACCCAATTAACTTCTTTATTTAGGATAAGTTTCTAGAACATCCATAGTAAATATGCTTATCTACAATCCAGTCTAGTGAATGATTCTGAAATTCATGAAGGATTCATGAAATTTGATAATAATTACATTTGGAAACAATTCATCTCAAACCTATGATAAACTAGTTAATTTGAACTGCTCAATCATATCATCAAAAAACTATTAAATTAAAACCCTTAGATAAAAGTCTAAAAATTAGACTTTTAAAACAATTATGCTAATTATTATTATTATTTTTTGATTTAAATTAAGCTATTTTGGCAGATTAGTGCAATAAATTTAGAATTTGTTTATGTAAATATTTTAACAAATAGTACATTTTTATTCTTAGATTTTAGATCTAATGATTGATTGACATTTGTTTATCAATCAAACAAACAAGTTGAAAATTTTCAACTGATAATCTTCAGTCGAAAATTTGAAAATGATTCAAATAATGAACAATTAGATGCAGTGCTAGTTCCACAAGGGAACTCATTTAACCACAATATTAGCATTTTGTGATACCATACAATCAAGATTGATCCTACATTGAAAGTACTAAATTTTGCCTAAAAACAAAAGTATGTTTAGAGTAGGAATGTTTAACGATAACAGGTTTGAAACTGACGGCTTAATGTCCTCTTTGAGAATTTGTTCACCTACCATGTGAAAAAATCGATGGCCGTAGTGGGTCTTGAACCACGTACATACCAGTTCAGAGGCGAGCATCTTACCACTGAGCTAACCTAGCCTCTCGATAATATAGGTTAGGTTACGTTGCAGTGGTAGTCCTACAAGGAAACTCACATAGACTAAACATTAGCCCTTTATGATACCACTCAATGAAAACTGATTCTACATTGAGAGCCCTAAATTTTGCCAAACTCAAGTGTATTTAGAGTACACTTTTTAATAAGTACAGGTTTGGGGCTAACGGTTTAATGTTCTCTCCGAAAATTTATTCACCTCCCATTTGAAAAAACCGAGGGCCGCAGTGGGTATTGAACCACGTACCCACCTTACTACTGAGCTAACCTGGCCCCTCCATTAGATCATAAAATAACCTCAACTCATATCTCTGTTAAATGCCTCTATTGTTAACCACATATCTATCTATTGTTAACCTCAAAGCCATATCCTGTAAATGATTCATCTCTCGTATCTAAGTTAAACAACCAGATTCTGTGAACAATTCATTTCATACATGTGACAATTTATCAGATGCTGTGAATACATGGTCTGGTATTACTTGATAAACAATTGTATTATTTGGTCAGTTTACATCACCATTCTTTTTAGTTCGTTAGAAACTGCGTATATTTTATTCTGCTTTCTTCAAGTGGAACTATAATATCAACTACCAGTTATTTCAAATCTCTCTATCCTGGTGTTTATTTAAAAATAATATGTTTAGCTATTGATCCACATATTGGGCCCATTCAAAATAAAGTCAGTTCAAAACTTCTATCGTTCCATTGAGATAAAAGCAATACTGCCCAAGATGTTATGCTTCTGCAGGAGCTAATGATTTGAAAACATGTTCTTAATATTATTAGCTAAAAATAAATTATTACTTTCAAGGACGTCTCGTACTTTATAATCTCAAGCCATTTGAATTTTGTCAATTTCTCCACTAATTTGTAGACCTCGATCAACTTTATGAGGAAACTGAAAGTTCGCTGTTTGAACAGTGTAAAGTAAATATCTTTGAAACATGTATTTAGTGGATCTATAAGGTATTATGTTTAAATTCTGCACTAATCAGTTTAGATCTGAACAGAATTTTATATGTTATATTGAAATTTTAAAACTATGAATCCCTTGATTTAAAAAATCAATTCTTGTTCCGCAATTTCCTTTTTTTTTTTTTTTTTTTTTTTTTTTTTTTGAAGATTTGTATCATTTATAATAAGCATCAAAGATTGTTTATTACATAGTATATGTAAATAAAATCATTTCACATAAACACGTAAAATAACAATCAATGATAAAACCACAATATGAAAATCGGAAAATAAGACTAAGATCTTTCAACCGTAACAAGCGGTCTTCGTCAGAGTCAAAAACCCAACTGAAAAAAACCTTCTTAGTCTTATTTTTCCATTTTCATATTGTAGTTTGATCATTGATATTATATGTATAACAATACAGGTATTTTATATAAAAAAAACCGATATTACTTAATCCTTCACCTATAAGTACAAAAAAGACGAAGAATTTCAAAACAATTAAGTCTCCACAGAAAAGAGCTTTATTTTTATCATAAAGCTCTAAAACTAAAACTAAAACGCGTTTCGACACTTAATATTTTTCTTCAGGTTTAAAGCTGCACTGTTGATGGTGTTATTGCAACAGGGACCTAGGAAGGAGTCCTTCCAATTGTTTTAAAAATTTCCCATTATGATTAAATACAGATGACATTATACAGACTGCACAAGTAATGAATTACAAAAATATTTTGTAGTACGTATTAGTTTAAAAATTTAATAATATTCTACATTTAATATTCCGTTATTCACAATAACAGTAATAAATATATTCTAACTCTGAAATTTCACCACATATGCACAGACATGCAAATTGTATGTCAACTGCAATGACGGATTGATCTCGGAGTGGTGGTGTAATGAATGTTACAGAAGCCATTTATGTCACTTCAACATGATGATAACATATACATAATGTCAGACAATTTGTCAACATGTATGTATAACTCATTTAAACCAATTAAAAGTCATTAGCTAGTGGTTGAAACAATTGTGTAGCAAAGTTGGGAAGGTTTAATAAACTCATTGCCTATTGCAAAGCAATCGATGAAAGTTAAAAAAACAAAACAAACCTTCATGAACAAGGGCTGGAAACAAGTTTACTAGAATATGCTGGTAATAGCAATTAACACAACCGCAGCCCAGACCAATTCCAATTCCCTTCTCCTAAAATACCATTTTAGAATACAGCTTGTTTTTTAATGCTCAACTATTTGTCCAGAATACGTTAAAACAAAAGAACATTTTTAAGATTCCATAATGACTGCTCGTGACAGAAATAATTAATTTATTCAAAAACTGCAAAAAAAAGTTTTATTTCTTCTTAGGGTTAGGTTAGGCTGTAGTGGCAGTCCCACACGGACCCTTCCCAATCCCATGACTCCTAATAGCTCTCTTCCTGAACTAAATATGACGACCTGATGACTTATAAATAATATAGTACCTCAGATAATGCAAAACTGCAAGACCATACGACCACGAATACGACTCCTTTCCCTGACAGACTAACGTCCCCAGTACTGACAAAGCCTACTGACCAAAACAAAAAAAAAAAGCAGGATGATAATTTAGAAGTAGTGGGCCTCTGGTCCGGAACTGCTGATTACGACGTGCACTGTCGTGCATGGAACTCTTCGTTGGTCGCTGGTCGTTGGTCCCACACGGAAACACTTAAGACTCCAGATTGACATCAGGCAACATCTCCGGAGCATGTCTAAGCTGGGGATATTTTTAATGTGCAATTTTTATTCCATCCTTAAATCGAGAAATATTCCACAGGCAGTGAAAGACCTTGACCATAAGGCGGTCATTCGTTCGACTATGACATATGGATGCTCAGTCTGGTTTGGAGGGGTGACCATTAACAAGAACTACATCCAAGTTGTACAGAATAAATATGCCCGTCATATGACTAGAACATTTAAATATCAATATTCAACATGTTTTGAGTAGGAAATGTATTGATTACTGCATTAGTCGACTTGCCAACAATGTTCATATTTACATATGCCACAATGTACATATTAAGCTCGAATTTAGTAAATTTGCGCCACATATAAGACTGATTCACGCATTATATATTAATACCTAAAGAACCTCTTCGACAGTTTAACTCCGTTGGTTGTTTACATTTTTCTCAAAAAAAGATTATATTTTTGTTCTACTTTCTTTAGTTCTACATTTATTCAAAAAATGGTAAAAAAATACTCATCCAAAAATTAAAAAAAAAAATAGTTTCTATAGGCTATAAGTCTTGAAGAACTAGCGGTCCGGATTAAAAAAAACCAACCGACCGAAATATTTAAAAGATAAGTAAGTCCTTCAGATTTTCTAAAAGTTGGTTTAATTTTGATAAGCAATAGATCATTGATTTATTTTTTTGATAGTTGGTCTTTCTAAGAGTGCTATAAATTCATGATAAGTAGTATTCTATGCTCTCCAAATGTAAATTAAATCATGGTATGTACATATAGTAGTTTCATTTTTCCTTTTATGTGTGAATTAAAATTACAATAAGTAGTTTGCAATCTATGAGTAATTTATATACAATTTATAGCTAATTTATACCTAAATCCTTTGATCTTTCAAAAAGTGATTCTAACTTATGATAAGTAATTTATTTGATCTTATTAATAATGATTTAGAATCATGATAATTTATTTTGTTTTTAAGTTTGCTGAAATATTTCCGCATTAAAATATTTTTTAAAAAATTAAATTAAAATCTTGATACCTAAACTGCAATATGATACAAAATTTTAAATAAGAGGACATCTATAATATGAAGATAAGACAATAATAAGACATCAATATGATAGGGAGCTAATTTAGCTCCTAAGTCAAGGACATCTTTGAACTGCTAATAATTTTTGTGCTCCTAAGTATGTTAAAACTTGGAACGTATCTGTACAATGTTTTCTGAAAACCATAATTATCTAATATTTTATAAATAATAAATCAAGTTAATGAACGAAATTAATTATATGTTAAATTCAATTTAAAAGATATTTTATTGTTAAATTTTATTAAAAAATATTTACTAAATTATTAATTATATAATTCATTAATCAATATAACATATTGAAGAGTTTAATGTAATTAAGGTTAATATTATTTAATACATTTTAATTTCGTGTAAGAAGAAGTTTTTGTTAATTGTACATGAATTTATGAAAACATGTATACCATGAATATACAAATGCTACTAACAAAACCAACCGTAATTATTACCACCAGTTACCAAATGCACCAATAGTAAGTTGAAATAAAAAAAGTAATGCATTTTACAAAAAACAAGCAAGAGGAAAAACTTAGAGACCTACTTTGATTTATTCTTATTCTATTGATTAATATGAATTATATATTTTATAGAAATATAGCACTATTTTTCTTTTTTATCGAGGTTTGGTCTAGCTTCAATAATATAACACCTTTAAGCCGATGTTTCGTCTCGGGCTTGATGTTTTGCTATTGTGAGGAAGTACCTACATAATGGTTTTTGTTCAAATAAGCTAGCGTTCAAAACTAGCTGATTTGAACAAAAAACCGTTATATAGCTGCTTCCTCACAATAGAAAAATACCAAGCCCTGAAAGATGTCTACAAATATAGACGAAACGTCAGCTTAAAGATGTTGTATTATTGAAGCTAGACCAAACCTCGATAAAAGAGAAAAATAGTGTTAAATAATATGTGGTCGAGATAAGAAAAAACATTAAAAAATATAGCTAAAAAAGTATTAATGGGTCAACTACTGTAATGGAATGTTATATTTTATATAAATCATTTCCCCTAAAAATATTCAAAAAAGAAATGAATATTTGAAGGAAGAGAGGCTAAAAGTCCCTTTTTTATGGCATAAAATATGTTAAACCTCTTAGAAAGTACGGCTTTGCCCTGAAGCATTTTCATTTCCTCTTGCAAAGAATTAATAAATAATTGCACCTTTCACCTGTTTTAAAATAAATTAATAAATTATTTCCTTACTAGAAAGGAGACTAAATAAATTTCAATAATTATGATTATAATTTAGGTTATATTAAGAAAACCTCATTTTAGTTTAATTGAACACAGCATTTTGTCTTTTATTTATCCTCATTGTCGATGCTTAATAATATATTACATCTGGAGTTATCAAAAAAAGAGTGTTTCATTTTGAATTTTATTTGTAGCTGGGAGCCAAATGAGTCCTTGTGATGTGTCTTAAATAAAAATAATTATGTTACACCATGATTCATGTTAACTTTAATGCTAGTTTTAATTAAAATTGGTTTTACTGAATCAGATATTTTATAGAATTTATTGTTTGAAATTTTTATTGACTTAAGGTAACTTTAACATGTTCTTTTCAATTAGATCCACTTAAGGCAAGATGTGGGAAAACAGGCAAGCCCAGTAGATTGCACACTCCTCTGGACTGATAGGTCAAAAATTCGAAGATAGAATTGATGACAAAAGTGGTAAAGAAGATAGAAGCATTTTTACCAACTCGGGAGGTACTTTTTATCAGTTTTAATAGAAGGTAGTAAAAAAGACTCTCTGAGTTCTCTGATAAAAGAAAAAGTGGTCAAGAAGATAGAAATATTTTTACCAACTCGGGAGATACTTTGTTTACTGGCGCTGTGATTAAGTAAGGAAAGCAAATTATTTAAAAACAATTGTTAATTAGGAAGCAATAGAAGAATTAGTAAGCTGCAGTATGGCCAAGGACAATTTTAGAACGTTTATCAGCCAGCATGACATTCAGGGAACTTTTACCTCTTAGTCTACTAATAGTCATAGTTTTTAGAACAATGAAATTATCAAAGAGGGTTGAATTAAAAAAAGCAGCTTATGAAATATTCGGGTCAGTGGAAACCATAAAATTTTCAGTGTATGAGAGGCGGAAAGAGGTAGTACTACATTAGGGTCGAGTGATTTAAATTTAGTGCATATGTGCATATATGAGTCAGATCATTAAAGCCATCCAGATTCAGTTATATGAAGAATGTATAAATATCTGTAGTAATTCTATACACATTTATATAATTTGACTTGTTTCTATGAAATAACTCCTTTTTCATTATACAAGTATATTTTGTCATTTGGAATTGTATTTACGTTTGTATGTTAAAAGTTTACAATTAAATATAATTCAAGTTAATTGCTTGTTAGCTTACCCAGAATTCCCAGGCGGAAGTTGATTGTGACGACAATAACGTCGGCATAGCTGGCGAGAATCGAACCGTCATAGGGGTTGCCAGAGTTCCACTGGAACGACTCTCCATGAATGAACACTATTACTGGCAGTCTGGAGGGGCCCAGGGAAAAGTCTGAAACAAGAACAAACTACTGTTAAAAGAAATTCCATGTTTAGAAATACTGAGTATATGTCGATTAGCATCAGCGAGTCTCACACAATTAACATACATATTTAAACTAATTCTAATTCAGAAATAAATCGCTATTTTACTTGGTACACTAGGGGGTCAGGCTAGCTCAGTGGTTACGTGTTCGCCTCTGATCTGATAGGACCGGGGTTCGATCCTCACCTGGCCCTCGATTTATTCATCCGGGAGGTGAATAAATCTGAGCACGTCGTCCCTCGGAGAAGGACGTTAAACTGTCGGTCCCGAGCCTGTACGATGTCAGGTCCTCGTTATAGATCCCTACTCTAAATACACCTGAGTTAGGCAAAATTTAGGACTCCCACTGTAGAATCAATCTTCATTGTGTGGTATCACAAAGGGCCAATGCTCGGCCTAAGTGTGTTCCCTTGGGAACTGCCAATGCAACCTAACCTAACCTAACCTATCCTACTTGGTACACTAGAACCCTTGTACGTGCAATTCACTGTACCAGCAGCTATTCGTAAAAATGTTTGCCTCTTACGACGAGTAAAAATTTTAAATACGAGCGACCGTTTTCCTCATTCCTAGATAGTCTCCATTCTAAGTTAAGTAGATTTATAAAAAATTATTGTTTTTTTGCATGTATTCATTGTTCAAGTATTCTTACTCATTTACATGTACAGCATTGTTTCTTTTTTCAAATTGCACGCTTTCTAATTAAATTGTTTTCAAATTTCAATTCCGAAAGTTTGTTTGTAATGCGAGTAAATCGCATTACGACCTCGGTCTGGGAACGAATTAAGCTCCTACATCGAGGTTCTTCTACACTGATAAAATTACTAAAAATAAAATCTGGATATTTGTCATTTACTATAAAAAATACACAGTATTATTTAGCCTGCTTAAAGGATACAGAATATACATTTTGTAGTACCTGTAAAATTATAACAAACAGTTTGTGTGATGGTGTTGCACATATATTGAGAAAGAAAAGAAAAACAGAAAGAAATAAAAATATGAATTATTTACAGGAAAATGGACAATTAAAATAAATGGAAACTAAATAAAAAACAGGTATAAAAAAACTGTCTAGTGAATAATAAGAAAAAGAACAAACAATTATGAAAAAAAAATTTAATATACGTACATACTTTCGAAGAAAAAGTATAATGATACCGTCGATCCGGGGTTGTTAAGTCTCCAAAGACCAGTGCTATTAAGATAAGAGGATAAGACATCCTCAGTGAGTAATAACGGCCCTTTTCAGCTTTATAATTTATCCACTTTTCATCCTTTTCTGCATTGTCAATTCCTAACCAATTAAATTCGATTGCCTTTAATAACTCTTTCAATTTCGGAATTGTCAAATAATGTTTCTAGAGAATATATATATATATATATATAATAAATTGAAAACGAAGGAAACACACAGAAAGACACAGACATAACTCACATCGATATTTCGACCATCGTCGTCATCAGGAGGTGTGAAGAGCGAAGAGCGAAGAGTCCCGCAGAAAGTCCAGACATTGTATAGGCTTGGAGCCGACGATTTAACATCCTATCTGAGGAACGACGTGCTTAGATTTATTCTGAGGTTCAACATTAAATGGAGGTTCAGAGTGAGAATCGAACCACGGACCTACCAGTTCAGAGGCGAGAACGTTGCCACTGAGCTAACCTCATACCGCATTGCGGCTCCCTACCACAATGCATACTATGCAAAATCCAATCATTCATTCATTTCTTCACACTCATATTTCTTGAAAGTTATTTCAAAGGATAGTTGAAAAGGGTCAGCTAAAAAACTTATAAATTCTTGTGACAAGAAAAAATTTTTTTTTTCATAAATTTACACAAAATGAGAAGATATTCAAAGAAAGAAGATACTCTGATGCACATAACAGAAAACACATTGAAAAGTCTGCACTTAAATACATCAATACTTATATGATCAAACCAGAATAAGAAATGGGAAAACAAGACTAAGATCTTTCAACCGTAACAAGCGGTCTTCGTCAGTCAAAAACCCAACTGAACACTAGATGCAGAAAACATCTGGTGAGGAGTTGAGAAGAGTGGTATTTTAAAAGGGTGAAAGCGCAGGAAAGGACTAATGTCCAGAAAGGGATGTTTGGGGAAACAAAGGAGTACGGTAAGAAAAAGTAAAAAACTATCCGCTAGCTGTCAACCCTCTTTGAAGAGACTATTGCCCTCGTGACGAAAGTATCAAGTTTGAAGAGACCGTTACTAATGTTTATAATATTAGATCTATTAAATTTAATTAGATACGATTCAATAATATTTCTTAACAACATTGATTTTTCATAGGTAATAAATTTAGCTCCTGTCCAATCAATATGATGATTTTCATTTTTTATATGCAAGAATAAGGCACTACTTTTTTCCTGTCTACTTACATTGTATTGGTGTTGTTTTACACGTGTCTCCAATGGTTTACCAGTTTGACGAATATAAATTTTATTGAAAGTTTTGCACGGAATTTTATAAATACCAGCGGTTTGGGTTATTGTGGTTTGATTATTGATTGTTATTTCACATGTTTATGTGAAATATTTTTATGAATACTTATATACATATATATTTTAAAAAAGTAGCCCAAAAATGTATAACTTACATAAATAAATTATTATATAAATTCAATTTTAAGGAACTAAAAACGATATATGTTATTCTTTGTTTTAATTATAAAATATGTATTTATATTTTAAATATGGGCTAGTATTAAGTAATAGAAATTGAAATGAAGTTTGTTGTGATTCATTTGGTTTAGCACTGAAAAGTTTTGCAACATAACTAAAAGTTGCAGTTTTTGAAATGTATTGCTGTTAGCTCGCAGAGCCAAGCTTTGTATATTTCACTTGCTTTTCATTTGCATAATTTGCGGTTTTTGAGGTTTGTCCGACGTGACTGTATTATTTCAGGGGGATCTGGCTTTAGAGACAGTGTATTGTGTGGCCCATATTTCATGAACATTGAGGGTGGTTTCAGACACATATCTGCACAGCATTCTTCATTTAAAACATATCGCTAATAATACATATTTGCATCAATATTTCATTTAATATTTCAAAGGCTCATACGGCTTTCAGTAGAGATAAATCGGACCAATCATTCACAACATTCTGTGATATATTAGTAAACAGGTCGCTCATATTAACAAAGATTAATAATAATTAATTGTTTTACAAGAAATGGTTAAGTAAATATGTAAAAATGATAAAATGTAAATGTGAAATGTAAATAAGTAAAAATGATGATGTAGTTAAAAGCCTCTAACGGAGGTAGACCTGGTGGAGAAAACAATTTTAGTTTATAAAATAAAATTTTTGAAAAGTTCTAAGGGCTGTTGAATAGTTAGTCATATGACAAAAACGATTGTTATACAGATCTAAACTTCAAGGACTAGTACTCAGAGAGAGCTTTTTAAAATTACAACTGCCTACAGAAGCAGCAGTTCCAAGACTACCTCGAGATAATGCTCATACATGTTTATGATTACCTGTTACTTGCAACCTGTTTTGATATTAGAACGCGTACCCAGCCTTTCGGCCATATCACGTATAATAGCAACGCAGATTGATGCCTTTTAACGTGAAAGCTCTTTCGCCGCATCTCGGGAGCACCAAGCTCTATGTGAGACTTTGCAACCAAAGTCTATCACACAGGTTTTTCGAACACTTTTTTTCTAAACTAATCCACTGCTAACGCCGTAGGTCGAGGTAGCCAGCCATTTCTTCATAGCCTGCAAGTACTTCACAGAACAAAATCATGGAAAGTGTCAGCTTAGAGCAGTGATTCTTAGAGCAGTGAAATAGTAGGTCCCAACCTCCTGATGGGCTCACTGCAATACAGGAGCGGAAGCGTGCCACCATGCTTTGTTTGAATTTCTCATTATTCATTGATTTTGTTTACCTTTATTTTACAACAGCAAATGGTGTCATAAGTCTGTCAAAAATGCATACAATTTAAACCAGGATATTATTTTTTCAATTTCCGTCAAATTGATGCACTTTTACAAACTAAAAAAAAAAACAATGTTAATGAAGTTATTCTTGTAGGTTGACCTGTAACTCTTTCATTTTTCTTTTCCTTTATCCTATCAAGGATACGATGTTATGCAGAGATGTACTTATAACAATTTTATGAAAAGATGCTATTATTTATAGGTGCGGCGGAGGGTTAGTGTTAGGGTGGGGTGGTGGAGGGGGTACGAATTGGTTTCTTCTTGCTTGACTGAGGTTGAGTTGGAGGGTGGGTTGTAACAGCAAATAATTGAGAGGCACTGGTTTAGAGGTGTCAACATTGTGAATCAGCGAACGAACACATCGACCACATATAAAAAGGCAACTGTCAAGAACATTCTCTGAATGCGTTAAACCATTTCTGTCTCTGCAATACCGAATAGGTTTTTAAAAATATTTGCCTGAAATCCCAGATAACAATATAATACCAAATCCACACGTTAGATATAGGCTCTATGAACCATTAATAAATTCGTACAGGAAAATACACAGATATTACAGATACTTTACACCACCTTATTGAAATTAAATTAAATAATTAGCATTACTTATGTATTTAATTATTAATAATTTAATTAGTTAATTAAAATAATAAGTAAAATTAATTTTATATATAACAAGATTTATTATACAACAAGATTTAACGGTTCAGGTTGATACCTGGAGGTGGATACCTCATATATATATATATATATATATAATGAGATAAAACGATTCTTCGAACTGAATAAACTAGAATTTAAAAAGAACACATAGAAAGGAACTATCGTTATCAGCCTTTGGAGCGATTCACTTCTTTTCCTGAAGACGAGGACATCGAAATATAGTAGTGAGTTCTGTGATTTCCTTTCTATGTGTTCTTTTTAAATTCTAGTTTAATATATATATATATATATATATATATATATATATTATATATATATAACAAACACTTTTTCTTCTTCTCGGAATTTGTTCAGGGTAAATATATGGAATCACCTTTTTGCCAAAGTTTCGTCTTTATTTTAAGACATCCTCAGTGCTATAAACTAACAAAAAAACAATAAACAATGGACATTTGTCATTTCTACTTTAGAAACATCATAACAAATTGAAAAAACTTACTCAAGGCTAGCTTCTGTTAGTTTATAGCCCTGAGGATGTCTTAAAATAAAGACGAAACGTTGGTAAAAAGGTGATTCCATATATTTACCCTGACCAAATTCCGAGAAGAAGAAAAAGTGTTTGTTAGTAATTTGATTATTTTTTGTGAATAAAATTATTATTAAAAATGTGTGTGATTAATAATATATAACACTCCCAGCTATCAATGTACTGGTGAATAGGACAATTAAATCCATATTTAGCATTACCTTAAAATAAATAACAATAAATACTTTAACGATATTGGATTGTAGCAAACATTGCTAGCGGTCAATAGGAAAAGTATATTAAAAAAATTACCAATTCTTTACACCTAATGTACAATATTAAGGATTTCAACAAATATTCTATAAGTTTTATAACTGAAGATTTTTTTCACGGTATAATAAACAAACGTATATTTTTTTTAAAGACTACTTTTCCCCTGTCTTTAAATATGTAAAAGACATTTACATGTAAGGTTTCTGAAGATATTTTGGCAAGGCACACAGGGCCTTATTTCAGTGTTTATTAATGGCTGCCCTTTGGAACTCAAACGAGTCCCTTGTTGCCCCTTCATCTGGACCCTTTCAACTAACAGTAATCTTGTTTACAATCTATTCTGAGTCAGCTTCACCTACAATTTATTACCACTAATATACATAATAGCTTCAAATTTTTTTTTCGTAAAGAAACATCTTAGATAGCATTTTTCTTCTAATACATATTTTTAAGTACCTCAACTTTTAATTTCAACTAAAATTTTTCATTTCTTTTTTTATTTAAGTTCTAATAAAAATGTAAAGTTCATGATTATTTAGTGACGAACTTCCAGCATATTAAATTAC